>CAUYSK010026330.1:0-15177 GCA_963575035.1 Avahi laniger
GCTCTTGCTCAGGCTGGTCTCGAACTCCTGAGCTCAGAACGATCCGCCCACCTCGGCCTCCCAGAGTGCTAGGATTACAGGCGTGAGCCACCGCGCCCGGCGGAACTAACTTATTTTTAATGCCTGTGGGCTGCTCCTAGACACCTTGCTAAGAGCTATACATAAGTAGTTTAATTTAATCCTTCTAACACCTCTTCCTGCTCAGTTTTGTGGATGAAAATACTGAGGATTAGAAGATGAAGTAACGAGCAAGATTCCACAGCTAGTAACTGATACAGAAGAATGATTCTGCTCCTTCAAAGCCTCAGCTCATTCTAGTACACCACACTAGCCCAGCACCATCTGGCATGTGCTAGAGGCACAGTAAATGTTTACTGAATTGATATCTGTTGCATTTTAAATAAAAATCACTATAGTTGACTAATTCAATCATTCTTTCATAGAAACTTATTGAATACCTGTTAAATACCAGGTACACAGTTTTAAGTAAACTACGAGTACAGAGATTAACAAGATATCGTGGCTAGTATCAAGGGGTTGACAATCTAATCCCTGTCACGTAGAAGCATCTATGTGAGCAAATAAATCCAATAAAGTATTATAGATCCTGTAATAGAATTCAAACAAGATCCACGGGGAGCACTGAGGAAGCAATCCTTACTTCTGCCTAGGGATGGATGAGGAAATACTTTATAAAGCTGAGTCTCAAGTGATGAGGAGGGTGTTCCCTGGTGGCACTGGGGGAGGGAAAGGCAGAGGGAATTATATGAACAAAAACATGGAAACCTGAAACAATCTGGCCTGTTGGCAAAGCTGTAAGTAGTTCAATATGGCTGGAACAAAAGGAACAAAGAGATGAGGCAATTGTGGCTGGAGAGACAGGTGAGGGCTAGATCCTGGAGGGACTGGAAAATATTAACCTATTTGCCAACTTTCATAGAAGACCTTGCACAGATACTGTGACAGTACTTGTATTTAGTCATTAACATTTGTTGAGTCTTGTCTTATGTGTGCCAAGCACTGTGCCAGGTCGAGACTGTCTGCCGCTTACCATGCGTGACAAACTGGTGACTACTCTGCGATGCAGTGATGTTCTGAAGCAGAAATGAAACCCTTGTGTTGTCACATCGTCTTATGAGAGCTTTGGCCGTATTTGTTTACTCCTCCAGTTGGTTTTTACATAAATGAGCTTTGCATTGACTTGTTCATGAGTCTGTTAGCACCAGCACAGAGACCTTCTGTCACTTCCCAAGTGGAATGCTTAGGTGACCATGTGCTTCCGCATTGCCTACTTTATTCTCCTTACATTTTGTCAAAAGTACAGTAAAATTGACTTAGATCCCTAGACACACTATAAACCATGCCTTCAAACGAGAATGTCTTCAAGGCTTTTTCAAGAAACACATTAAAAACTATTAAGGATAGTTCCAATAATAACAACAAATGAGAGCAAATAAAATAAAGAACAAAGAAAAATAGTTATCAATATGATGTAGAGTAAATAGATTATATGGTGTTAATCAGGAAAGATTTTTAGAAATAAAAATTGGCTGGAGAATAGAAAGATGGAGATGTGGGTTGGTGAGGGAAGGGATTTCCAGGAGGGCGTGGCCTGGGGGTATACAGAGATAGGCATTGGCACGTGTGTGGAAGGAATGGAAGGGTTTGAGGGAAGCGCAGAATAGTGTGTACACTGGAGTAATTAGAAATGAGGTTAGTGCAAAGCTCAGGAAGTGAAAGTATGTTATTGGTGCTGTAGTCGTGGGCTACTTGGGAAGATGAGGCTGATGCAAAAAATTGGACTTAATTCTGAGGGGGTAAGTTTCAGATGTAAGTTGGGATTGAATGGGACCCAATAAATAATATTCTCTTCCCCTCCAAATTCTGAATCAACAGAGACATGGGACAAGGGAATAAGGCAGGTGGAGATCAAATTTTCACTTTTATTATTAAAAATGTCGTCATTGGAGAACTAGCTGAAACCTAAGGGCAAATAGGCTTCCTAAAACTGGGTTCCAGGACTTAACAGGTTTATTCACCCAGCAACACCAGTCTGGAATAAACCGCCTCCCAGAGGAGCGGAGGAGCAGAGCGGAACAGGTGCCCCCAAGGGAAAGGGGAGAGGATGGACATGGACCGTGTAAGTCCAGGTTCTTCTTCCAGACTTAATTAGATAAGTCACTTCTCCACTGACAGCGCGAGTCAGGGATATGGAAAAGCCAGAAACATTAAATAATTGATATTTTCCCATGTGGAAGGAAGCTTAAAGAGCGGGGAAAAGTTTTCCTCCCCTAACATTCTCCAGCTTTTGTCTGTTAGCACATTGATTTTAACCAGTAAGCCTGGGTCAGGGGGCTGTGCCTATCTCCTTCCTCCCTCCCTTCCTTCCATCTGTCCATCTTTCCTCCCTGTATGAGGTGTAGTCAGAAACTTCTTCATTTCTGTTTCCCCTTTGAATCACCTGTGTAAGCCTAGCACTGGCAATTTAAACGTAGAACTTCACTGATTTTGTAATGCATTTGTCTGTTTGAAATTCAGCTGCTTTGCAGCTTATATGCAGCAAATAATTGTTCTACTTTCTAACGTCTAAAAGGCCTGCAGGAAGAAAGTCTCTTTTCCCTGAAGTGTAATCTTTACCTCAGCCATGCCTGCTTAGGAAAAGCTGCGCTGGCATAATTCAAGGTCAGGCAGCAACCTTCTGTACACTGAAGCCACCCAAGCCTGCTAATGCCCTGCTCCCTTTGCTGAGGCCAGCACAGCTGGCATTTGCTTGCTAGGCCAGAGTGGCTGGTGTATGCTGAGGCCACCTGCAGAGCCGACGGTGAAATGAGCTTTCAGTGCCACCACTACCACCACCACCCCACAATCGACTACGGCTTCTTTCTTGATAAGGCTTGCAAAGCCCCCAGCCCTTTGCTAAGGCTGTGTGCCTAGTGCTTGAAGCCTTGTCACTATAGAAACAGCCACTTAACTGAAGACAAAGTTGCCAGAACTACAGTTACTGCTAAGGTCAAAATACCATGTGGCCTATCTATGGTTTATAAATCTCTAATTCAGCCTCAGTACTTAAAAGCTAGTGCACAACTGTAAAAACAACAGTACAAAGCCTAACATAAGCTTCTATAAGAAAGCACTTTTTCCACCTTTAAAGTCCAAGACCTAAAATCATGGCCTCAACAGAAGCCTCAAAAATTCCACATGTATTTTACTCCCTTGAATTTTACTTTATGTCTGTTTATCAAGATTTTAGTCCCTGCACCAGATGCTGGGGTCTTTGAGACCCAGTGAATAAAGACTGTCCTTCCCTTGACTGAATTCTATACAAATTGAGAAATAGAATAAAAGAGGAGGGCATTTGGGAAACCGAAATACTGACTCTATTATTAATAAATCTGTATTAGAGAATGTGACTTACATCTACAGGCAAGTGAACTTAACACTGAACCTCAGAATTCTCCAGACTTACCTAATCATGGCTAGTTGTGAGGGTCTTGCGTTTATGGGCGCAGGAGCAGAGAAGCATGTTGCCAGCCACTGGGTGTTTCAGTAGCCTTTGTTGGTTTCCCTGAACTCTTCTGCCCTAACACATTGGAAAATCGAGGGCTGGAGTAGTAGAGAGGCTAAGACTTAACAGCAAGTGGATAGGATCTTGTTGGGAGACGATGGATTTTAAGAAGTGAGCACAGGGGCAGAAGTCTTGGTTAAAGCCTAAAAGAGGGATGTAGTAGAGAGGGTGGGGGAGGATAGATGACAGAGGTCAGTACTGGGGGCAGAGAAGAGGGGTCACTGAGGGGAAAGAGCAGTGACTGTCAGAGAAGGGAAAACTAATTGAGCCAGGCAAATCAGGCCAGAAAGAGACTTGAGAAAAATAGAAGAGCCAAATAAATAGGAGAATCTAGAAAGGATAAAAGTAAAAAAGCTATAGTTGAAGGAGAAATCAGCAAGATGGGAGCAGTGGCCTTTCATAGAGGAACACAACCACTGCCAGCCTTCCTTCCTCTACTGCCCTCCTGTCTCCTGCCAGTGCCTCCCAATAGCTCAGCCCAGCCAGCAGCCAGAAGATGAGAGAGCCCAGGGATGGAGTCCCTTGGGGCACACGGTCAGGTAGAGAAGAACAGAGCGTTGAAGGGACAAGGAGACAGTACGCAGCGCTGGACCCAGGACTGTCCATGAGCATGTGCCCAGGAGCGTGAATGGAGTTGCAAGGTGTCTTTCTGGTTCAGCTATGCCTATAATGCATCATCTATGAAAGGAATCTCTGTTTCAGTGAAGTAGGAGAACTTAAAGACATTGTGAAGCAATTTGCACATAAAACCTTTCTGGATGCGTTACTGAGTTTTTCAAATGCTATCAACTTAATTTTTATAGACAGAGCAAACTTTTTTTTTTTTGGCACAACTATCATAAACAGGTGAGGGACAAAATCAACTAGAAAAAGCCTATTTCGCTTGCTGTGAACATCAGTTGTGTGTTTTACAGTAGGAACAGACAATGTTGATTAATCCGGGAGTGAGTGAATGGATGTCAGTTAAGAGTTAGCTATACCGATGTTACATTTCATATCATGTAAGTATATATTTGTTCTCAAAAACTCTTGTTAGGCGAGCACAGTAGATCTTTTGATAACCCTTTCAGACAAGAAACCGCTTCCCCAGAAGTGCCTTCTTGGCCTAGGCCTTGTGGCTGATTATGGAGGAGCCTGGACCGGAACAGATCGCCAGGCCCCGGTGCATACCTAGATTTCTCTTGCGCACAAAAAAGCATACACCACCAAGCATCTTTTTACCTTCTGTATTTTATAGGTATGAGCCTTCCAAAGTACTTGACAGGTTTGTAAATATTCGTACCTGTATTATAATGGAGATTTGTTTTGTGTCAGTTTAAGTAATTATTCCACAATAATTACATATTTAATGAATTCATGAAAATGTTGTGTAAATTTTTAGTAATTTGTTTTTGGCACTTTTTTTTTTTTTTTTTGAGGCAGAGTCTCGCTTTGTTGCCCGGGCTAGAGTGAGTGCCGTGGCGTCAGCCTAGCTCACAGCAACCTCACACTCCTGGGCTTAAGCGATCCTTCTGCCTCAGCCTCCCGAGTAGCTGGGACTGTAGGCATGCACCACCATGCCCGGCTAATTTTTATATATATATAAATTTTTAGTTGTCTAGCTAATTTCTTTCTATCTTTTTAGTAGAAACGGGGTCTCGCCCTTGCTCAGGCTGGTCTTGAACTCCTGAGCTCAAACGATCCGCCCTCCTCAGCTTCCCAGAGTGCTAGGATTACAGGCGGGAGCCACCGTGCCCGGCGTGTTTTTGGCACATTTTATTTCATAAAATTTTAACAAACTTTTGTTTGGTTTATTTTATTCTCAGAGGAAAAATTATTACTTTTTATTGTCTTGCCTTGTATATAGTAGCCTAGTCTCATATAAAAATAAATTAACTGATATTTAGTTTATTAAGCATATTTTCTTAAAAAAAATGGAATCAACCATTAGAGTGCATCTGAATAATTTCAGTTATAAAAAACCAAGACTGTTGAACATAAATCATAAACCCAAGACACCTGGCCAAGTCCAATAGTCTTAGCCTAACCGAGACAGGGTGACCTGCCCCAGTGAAAACAGCTGGTCTGCTGCTTTGCTCGGTGGGAGTCCTTTGTTGCAGGTCGGTGTCTTCTGTAAGAATTTCACTGTCATCTCTGCCAAAAGCCAAATAAAATAGGAAAAGAAATTTAGAGCTATTAATATTTCAATGCTACAAACCTTTGCTAACTATCTTCGTCCCCCAAGTGGGAGAAGATTTCTTCCCTACCTCTCTCCCTTCCTCTTTCTTACCTAAAATGCCTGTGTGTACACACACAGCTAAGCTACTGAAGGTCATCGCTTCACGATATTCATGGTCTTAGCGACAGAATTTCAATCTAAACCTTTAAAAAAAAAAACAAATTTTTGCCCTGAATTTCTTACATATTTTTTCTCCTCTTACCTCTTTTAGGCAATATTTGTGAGTTTCTGCAGAGTTTTGCACAGTCTGTTCCCATGCAAACCAATGAGGGAGAAGTATCGGAAGAAAGCAGTTCCAAGGTCAGTAAATTACTGAAAGGTACAAACGGTTTGAGTAGAATTGACAGCAGAGGCTACAGATACGTAGAGTGGGTATTTTGTTTTAGGTGAATTTAGAAATTAAATTGATTTCAGTTAGAACCTAACCTAAGATTGAGAATATTTTTTTCTTCTCAATACACTTTTTTAAGGTATGTGACAAACTTAAAAGTAGTTTTACTGAGCTACTGAGTACTTTATGATTCATTTTTAGACTACTGGTACTCTATCTTTTAAACTTTATTATGAAAGTTATATATGCTTATAAAAAATTAAAAGAAATCAGAACTAATAAGATAAAAAGTAAAAGCCTGGTCCTTATTCCTGCTGCACACAGGTGTCGTTGATAATTTTTAGACATTTTTCTATTACACACACAGGTGTCGTTGATAATTTTTAGACATTTTTCTATTACAAATTTTTATACAGTAATTTGTTTGGTTTGGTTTTTCAGTCTAAGGCTGAAGAAATATTATCATCAAACCCTGTATATAAATGGTTATCTGTGTGTTTATCTGCATTTCTGTTTATATCTGGCTCCATGTCCTGAATTTCCCTGGCTTGTTCTCAACATGGTCACATGAGACCCTTAGTATCCCTTTACTTCCCTCTTTCTGCATTCAGAGTTGTCTCTAGTTCTTCTCGGAGCTCCTGAGGGTCTCTCACGTTGTCTCCTGAACAGTCCCCAGCACCCACAGCATTATCTGCCACTCTGGATCCACCAGAGGGGATCCTTTCCTGCCGCCACTGCTGCAGGACCCTCTGTGGGTAGGCTTATTCCTCCATCAGAGCAAAAGTGGGAAGGTGTCAGGCTGTCACCGAGAACCTCCAGGATACCATGCCAAGTGGAAGAAGCCAGAAACGAAAGGCCACATGTTGGACGATTCCATTTATGTGGCATGTCCAGAATAGATAAATCCATAGCGATGGAGTGCAGATTGGTGGTTTCTGGGGATTGCTGGAGAAGGGGAGTGGCCAGTGACTGCTTGATGGGTATGGAGTTCCATCTGAGCTGATGAGAATGTTTTGGAACTAGACAGAGGCGGGGGTTGCACAACATTGTAAATAAAGTCAGCCCTCCATTCCACTGGAATCCATGGATTCAACCAACAGTGGCTCAAAAATATTTGCAAAAAAAGCAGTTCCACAAAGTTCCAAAAAGCAAAACTGGAATTTGCCGTGTGCCAAGTACTACATTAAATCCATGAAAATGAAGTGATATATAGGCTTTGTATTAGGTATTATAAGTAATCTAGAGATGACTTAACATATATGGGAGGATGTGCATAGGTTATATGCAAATACTAGGCCCTTTGATCTAAGGGACTTGAGCATCTGTGGGTTTTAGTATTCATGGGGATCCTGAAACCAATCCTCCATGGATACTGAGAGACAACTATATACCAAGTGACACTGAATTGTTTACCTTAAAATGGTTAATTTTATGTTATGTGAATTTTGCATTGATAAATTATCAAAATTTTTTAAAAGGAAAAAATGTCACTGGATTCCCATTATACCAGTCTTTGCTGCCTGTCCCCTCATGCCGTCATGCACTGAGTCTTAGGGGGGCCACACCTTTCTCAGCAGCTCTGTTGTGCTTTGCCAGCCAGGCTTCAGAGAAGCACAGCTTGTGCCCTTGAGTCTGCGAGCCCCTGTTGAAAACAGCTCCTTTCGCTTCTTCCTGAGTCCCTCCTGTACAGGACTATGATCTGGTCCCTGGTGGTGGAGGGATAGACACCGTCCTGTCCTCTTGGTTTTTCTTTCCCATCTCACCAGATTTTTCTTCTTTTTGTAGCCGAAGCTAAAGCCTCTAAACTTTCATCAGACTCATCTAGACCCTGCATCTCATTTAGACGAGGCAGAACCTGTGAGATACATATGCACTCTAGGAGTCTGCCTCACACACACACAGAAAAGCACACATACCCACGACCCCCAGGATACACGTATACCCTAGGATTTCTGAGGTACACGTACACCTTCCCCAAGATCCTAATTTATTAATTTATAGTGCAATATAATGTTAAGGAAGATTGGATTCTTGGATCCTCTGGCAAGTACATTTTCTCCCTAGAAAGCTAAATTATGATTGGAAGATCCCTTGGTGAGCATGTAATTGGACCAATGTAAAATATTTTATTTTGCCATAAACTCAGTTTCTACCCTCTTTTTGGAATTAAAAAAAAAAAAAAAAAGACTAGCTTTCTTGATTTTTCAGTTACCGAATAGCTTTTTTAAAAAAATTTTTTAGAGTCAGGGTCTCACTCTGTCACCCAGGCTGGAGTGCAGTGGTGTCATCATAGCTCACTGTAATCTCAAACTCATGGGCTCAAGTGATCCTCTCCCCCTTAGCCTCCCGAGTAACTGAGGCTACAAGTAGCACTACCATACCTGGCTAATTTTTTTTTTTCATTTTGTAGAGACAAGGTCTCAGTATGCTGCCCAGACTGGTCTCGAACTCCTAGGCTGAAGCAGTCTTCCCACCTTAACCTTCCAAAGTGCTGGGATTATAGGCATGAGCCACCGCGCCTTGGCTAAATCCATTTTTTCCAATAAATAATTCTGAAGCACATGTTATCATAGGATAGAATAATGAACCAAAAAGACATAGTTCCTACTTTCAAGGTGGTTACATTTTAGTGGGAGACACAAATAAACAAATATAAATACAGACAATAATCACAGATGACAGTAAGTACTATGAAGAAAATAAAGCAATGTAATAGAGGGTGGCTGGGAGGATGAGCATAGGCAAATCCAGGAAGGCCTCTTTGGGAAGGGACATTTCGAATGAGAGCTACGGGCGAGGGAGCCGGCTGTGTGAAGAGCGGGACAAACTGTTTTAGACACAGGAAGCAGCTGCAGAAGCCCTTGGCCTCTTCCAAGAACTCTGAGGAACCTGTGCGCCTGGTGTGACAGGAGGCTAGAGAGGGAGGAAGAGACTTCTCGCAAGGCCTCAAAGGCCGCTGTGTGCAACGTGGGCTTATTCTCTGTGCACAGGGCAGCCGATGAAGGACGTTCAGTTGAGGACTGGCGGGATATGATTTGTGTTTTAAGAGGTTGCTCTGGCTGTCGTCTGGAGAGCGGCAGGAGCGGAGCCCGGTGAGAAGGCATGCAGCCATCCAGGCGGGAGAAGAGAGGGGACTGTGGTACATGGTGGCGCTGGAAGTGGAGGAGAGACAGACTTGAGGTGTATTTTGGAGGTACAACCGACATGACTTGAGGAGGGATTGGGACGGTTTGCATCGTAGAAATCAAGAAAAAGGTTCAGTCAGTAAATTCAGATGCTGCCAAGAAGTAGAGCAGGTTGATAATCGAGAAAAGGCATCTGGATTTGTTTAAGATCTAATTAAAGGGAAAGCAGATGAAAAAACTTTCTGGGGAGATAGAGGTGTTCTATGTCTGGGGTGCTACAATCTATAATTACGATAAAAATGACAATTACAATGTTAGGTATGTTATATCTGACACCACTGTAAAATAATAATAATCGATTGGGGTGGAGGTGTACATGGCAGAACACTGACAACTGTTGAAGCTTGGTGATGGGTAAGAAGGGGTTCATTTGTATTGACTTTGTATATGTTTGAAATTTTCCATAATAAGAAAGTTTTAAAAAAGAATTTATTGGCTGGTAATGGTGGCTCATGCCTGTAATCCCAGCACTTTGGGAGGCCAAGGTAGAAGGATTGCTTGAGCCCAAGAGTTTGAGACCATCCTGGGCAACGTAACAAGACCCTGTCTCTACAAAAAATTTTTTAAAAATAGCCAGGCGTGGTGGCCCATGCCAGTAGTCCCAGCTACTCAGGAGGCTGAGATGGGAGGATCCCTTGAGCCCAGGAGTTCAAGTCCAGCCTGGACAACATAGTGAGACCCTGTCTCTTAAAAAAAAAATTAAGGAAATCTCAATCAAATATAGACTTTAGTTAATAATAATGTGTCAGTATTGGTTTATTAGTTGTGAAAAATATACTAAGGTAAGATTTTAATAATAGCAGAAAAATAAATTGTGTGTGTGTGTGTGTATATATATATATATATTTTTTTTTTTTTTTTTTAACTACCACCATAACAACCTTTTATTATTTCTCACAATTCTGTGGTTGGCTGAGTTCAATAGAGTAGTTCTTCTGTTCCAAATTAGTGTTGGCCTGAGCTGCAGTCATCGAGAGGTCCATTTGGCCAGAAATTTCCAAAAGTGTCCCCTCACATGGCTGACAGTTGGTGTTGGCTGTCAGCTGGGAGCTCAGCTTGTTGACCCAAGTGTCGAGGTTCTCCTCCATACAACCTGTCTACACGCCTTGGGTTTCTTACAGCATGGTGGTTGGGATTCAAGAGGGAGCGTTCCAAGCACGCAGAAGCTACAGGTATCTTAAGGCCCAGCCTCAGAAGTCACACAGCTTTAACTTCTTCCACGTTCTGTGAATCAAAGCAAGTCACAGGACCGTCTCAGATTCAAGGCTAGGAGAAATAATCACACCTCTCAATAGGAAGATTCGCAGAAAATGTGAGGTCATTTTTAATCGACCACACAGTGATTACAGTATTGGGTGCCAGGTTGAAGAGAAGGGCATAGCAGAGCCCAGATTATCTTAGGCTGAAGAGTTTCAGGAATAGGCAGCAGATTTTTAAAGCAGGGAAATGAGATGCACATATTACTATATGCTTTGCTCTGTTATAACTGGTGTTGATGTAGAAGATAGACTGAAATATCTATATCTTGATACTCACATTCTTAAAGAGAATTTCATTGACCCACACCAGCCTTTGGACTGATTTGCACTGGGTCTTAAGCTCCCAGAGTAGGATAGCAAGAACCACAGGTGAGGACGTAGATCCCATGGAAGGACATGTGAGTTAGCACAGTGACAAGCATTCCTAGAGTAGTGTCCAGTCAGATCTGATGTCACATATCCTTACATTTCTTAGCAAGGATGGATTAGAATGCTTAATTTCAACTCCACAGCCATTTCTCATTTTAAATTTAGTCTAATTTAGGTTGATATCCTAAATGAGTTGAACTTAGCTTACTATTTGTAGAGATTCTACAGCTATAGGCTTGGAATATTCGTTTTTAAAATGAAATCTAAAGCAAATATGGTAAAAAATTGTCATAGAGCTGAACCGTTGGGTATTTGTGATCATATTCTCTTTTTGTATATTTAAATATATGTAATAAAGCAATAAAAATAAATAAGCTGTAAGGTTTAAAAATTATAGCTGTGGATTTAAGTGCCCATGTGTTTCTACTAATTACTACAAATAAGTATTTACTGAATCAGGAAGCCAACAGTTTAGCTATAATATTCTTTATTATTATCAAAGGTAACAAGTAAATTTAGTCTTTGTCTACCAAGAATAAAATGATCTGTTGATTTGCTGAATATTAAAAACATTTAAGATGATTTAGACATAAAGAAAATACATATTAGTATTTGAATTATCTGTTTTAATTGATTTCATTGACAAAATAAAGAATTGCAAGATCCGTTCTTAATATTAAATGTTCATTTAGTCAAGATAACTGTTACACAGTATTCCAGGAACATGGTGATTTGTTTGTGTTTTGGTGGGGGATGCAGAGGGAAAAGGTTCAGATACCATTTAAGAAAGTCTTTTGGTTTAGTAGTTTAGAATACCTCTGCCTTGGACTATGTCTGCTTTAGTAAATTATTACAAGATTTCATTGTAAGAGCAGATTGGAAAAGAAGCCATGCAGGACAAGTATTTTTCCTATTTGTTTACATAGCTGGTAAAAACATAATTTGAATTGGAGTCTAGGTCTGTCTGACTCCAAGGGCCATACTAAGTTCAATGCTCCATCCTCAAGAAGTTATATGGCAGAGTAATCAACGTTGTTTACTTATGTCAGAGACACTTCTTAGAAAAGTCACCTGGGGCAAGGTGTGGTGGCTTATGCCTGTAATCGGAGCACTCTGGGAGACCAAGGTGGGAGGATCACTTGAGCCCAGGAATTTGAGACCAGCCTGGGCAACATAGCAAGAGAGAGACCTTGTCTTTACAAAAAATAAGAAAAATTAGCCAGGAATGGTGGTAATCACTTGAGCCCAGGTGTTCAAGGTTGCAGTGAGCTATGATCATACCTATATAATAGGGCAAGACCCTGTTTCTAAAGAGGAAAAAAAGTCACCTGGGTATAGAAGAATGCCTAAGAAGGAAGAGGGTGCTTCATGCATGTTCAGACTCATGCACGTCTCTGGAGAAGAGATGGTTGGAGCATCAGGATATGTATGTGCGAGACCCTGGAGATGAGGTTAGACTCTGTGCGTGCAGTGGGGTTGAAGGGTTTTAAGCAGGACAGACACCTGGTCTGATATGTGTTTTAGAAAGATTAGTCTGGCAGCAGTGTGGAGAAATGATCACAAACAGAACTTAAAATGGAGACAGAGATGCCAGTTAGGAGTGTTCTCAAGAAGATCGAGATAGGCTTGCCATCAGGCAGTAACAGTGGATCAGCAGAGGAGGGGACTTATGGGGGAAATGTTCAGGAAGAATGGGATGGGGGCATGTGGAGACAAATCTGGAAAGAATGGGTTGTATGATACCATGAAATACAGGAGAAAGAACAAAGTACTGGATGTAGATGTTATTTCTGTTGTTATTGTTGTTCTTGCTTGTGTGTGGAGGGTTTGGATTTTCAAATATTGAGGGGCCTACAGGAAATCCAGGTGAAAATATTTAATAGGCATTTTGGAGCTCAGTAGAGAGAGAGAGGACATCAAGGCATCCATTTGAGAGTTTTCAGCATATAGGAATAGATGGGACCTGGAAAATGAGAAAAGACCCAAGTCTAGAACTGTAAGAACTGTTTCAAACTGTGTGTCAAACTTTAGCATGCGTAAGAATTAACTTTCGCGGCCGGGCACGATGGGTCACGCCTGTAATCCTAGCACTCTGGGACGCCGAGGCGGGTGGATCATTTGAGCTCAGGAGCTCAAGACCAGCCTGAGCAAGAGTGAGACCCCGTCTCTACTAAAAATAGAAAGAAATTGGCTGGACAACTAAAAATATATAGAAAAAATTAGCCGGGCATGGTGGCACATGCCTGTAGTCCCAGCTACTCCAGAGGGTGAGGCAGGAGGATCACTTGAGCCAGTAGTTTGAAGTTGCGGTGAGCTATGATGATGCCACTGCACTCTAGCCCAGGTAACAGAGCAAGATCCTGTCTCTAAAAATAAAAAAATAAAGAAAGTTAAGTAGAAATACGGAAGATACAAAGACAGACTGAAATCAAATTTCTCGAGTTGAAAACTACATTGTGTGCAATATGGGGAGGATTAGTGGCAGATTAGAACATGCAGAATAAAAGATTAATGAACTTAAAGACATAACAATAGAAAGTATCCCAAGTGAAACAGAAAAAAGAGTGAAAAAAAAAGAAAAGAACATCATTGTGCTGCGGGGCAGCTTCAAGCAGCCTAATACACATGTGTTGTACTTGGAGTCTCTGAATAAGAAAGGGAAGCAGAAAAATATCTAAAGAAATGCTGGCCCCAAATTTTTCTAATTTGATAGAAACTATAGACCCACAGATCCAAGAAGCTCAATGTATCTGAAGTATAAGAAATATGAAGAAAACCGCATGAAAGCATATTATCATCAAATTGCTCAAAAGCAATAAAGAAAATCTTGAAAGCAACCGGATGAAAAGAAACACTCCATTGACAGAGGCACAAAGATGAGAACAGCAGCAGATTTCTCACTGGAAACAGTGCAGAGAAGACGACAGTGCAGCAGCATCTTTCAAGCAGTGAAAGAAAAAGCTATTAACCTTGAATTCTGTAACCAATGAAAATTTCTTTCAAAAATGAAGGAGAAATAAAGTCTGATCCAAAAATACAAAACTGAAATAATTAATCGCCAGCATACCTTAATCGCTACAAGAAGTGTTAAAAGGAGAAGGAAAGTGGTACCAGATGGAAATATGAACCTACACAATGGAACGAAGAGCCCAGGAAATGGAAACTGCATGGGTAAATATATAAGATATTTTCTGTTATTTAAATCTCTTTAACAGATAATTGATGTCCAGATGCAGTGGTGCACGCCCGTAGTCCCAGCTGCAGAGGAGGCTGCGGTGGGGAAGGTTGCTTGAGCCCTGGAATTTGAATCCCTGTCTCCAAAAAAAAAAAAAAAAACACCAGATAATTGATAAATTAAGGTTTAAACAAAAATAAAACAAATATACTGTAGGTTTATAGCATTTATATCAGGGTAGTATATGATAACAGCATAAGGCCAGGAGGGGAAAATGGGAGGATATTGCTGTAAAGTTATTATATGTGAATTTAATATATTTTCACTTGAAGAGAAAGGAATATACTTCTTAACTCAGTCTATGAAGCCAGCATTACTCTCATACCAAAACCAGACAAAGACATAGCAAGGAAAGAAAACTATAGATCAATATTTCTCATGAACGCATATGCAAAAATTTTAAACAAAATTTTAGCATAGTGGATCCACCAATATATAAAAAGAATAATACATAACCAAGTGGGGTTTTTGCCTGGAGTGCAGTGTTGGTTTAACATTAGAAAATCAATCCATTGGGACTGCAAACTAGTGCAACCTCTGTGGAAAGCAATATGGAGATACCTTAAAGAGATACAAATAGAACTACCATTTGATCCAGCAATCCCATTACTGGGCATCTACCCAAAAGAACGAAAGTCACTCTATAAAAAAGACACCTACACTCGAATGTTCGTAGCAGCACAATTCACAATTGCAAAGATGTGGAAACAACCCAAGTGCCCATCGATGCATGAGTGGATTAATAAAACGTGGTCTATGCACACCATGCATACTACTCGGCTTTAAGAAACAATGGTGATCTGGCACCTCTTGCATCCTCCTGGAAAGGGCTGGAGCCCATTCTACTAAGTGAAGTATCCCAAGAACAGAGAAACAAGCACCCCACGTGCTCACCAGCAAATTGGTGCTAAGTGATCAACACCTAAGTGCACACATGAGAATGACATCTACTGGGTGTCGGGCAGGAGCGGACGGGTATTTGCACACGAAGAGCGCGCCGCGCGCCGTCGGGGGG
>CAUYSK010026332.1:0-29791 GCA_963575035.1 Avahi laniger
AAATAGAAAGAAATTAATTGGACAACTAAAAATATATAGAAAAAATTAGCCAGGTATGGTGGCGCATGCCTGTAGTCCCAGCTACTCAGGAGGCTCAGGTAGAAGGATTGCTTGAGCCCAGGAGTTTGAGGTTGCTGTGAGCTAGGCTGACGCCACAGCACTCTAGCCCGGGCAACACAAGTGAGACTCTGTCTCAAGGAAAAAAAAAAAAAACTTGACAATCTGAAGGTTAGAGAAAACAATGTCAATCAAATGAAGTTTATTAAGGTGGCAAAAATGTTCCACAATATGCAATTAAATTTTTTTCCCATCAGACAATTATTTGTTAGGAACTATAAAAACGTTGTTTGTATACTTAATAACTTAACCTAAACTAAAATGAATTACTTCTAAGCTTATCTGTTGGGTAACATTAAGTATATATTTATTTGGATAAATTAAAGTTATCATTATTATTACCTTATAATAAAAGTACATAAATACAAAAATCCTAAATTTATAAATTCTTAGTCAATATTTTCACTTCACAACAATCACTCCATTGAAAGAGTTACCCTTAACCTCATAATTATCTTTCACAATAGAATTACAAATAACAGTTTAATTATAAATTTGCCTAGTTTGAAGAGGTTTTAAAATTTCCAATTTTTAAGCCAGAAGTAGACCAAGCTTTTCCTCTCTTTTGACAGATTAGATAACTGGAACCAAACATACTTCAGTGATCTGTTCAGTCATTTAAGCTCAGTGATGACAGAAATGAAATTAGATTTCAGGTTCCCTGAATACTACTAAGCCTTGTGCAGCACCATCATGCTGTTGAATTTAACCTAAACTTAAATCCCTAATGATCATTATATAAAATAATGCATCTAAAAGGAAAAGTTATGGTATAAAGAGAAAATGTGATTAAATGCAGAGGTGTCAAATTTCGTATCGTAAAAAGTCAAAGTTTAAAATGGCTGGTATAATCCATTCAAAACATTTATCTGGTAAAGTTTCTGGCATTCTGCCGTAAGCCTGAGAATTATAAAGTCAGTCCTAAAGATGTAAGTACTATGAAAAGAAACAAGTCACTACAAAGCTACATACAAGAATGACTGAGAAATATCTTTGAATTTAAAGATCTGGATTAGAATATAGAGTTTTGGAAGAATCCTAGCAATATGGATAAATGTTTGGATTTTTTTCTTTATTAATATTCTTTTAAAAAATTTCTACATCTAATGATATGAATTTTTCTCCCCAAAAAGGCTATTATTAAATTGATGGGATGCATTTTATGAAAGATGTCATCTCAGAGTCCAGGAATATAATAAATCTTGATTATAAATCTTGTTTATTATTTTGGTCACTTTTCTGCCCAACAAGGGGAATAAAGGCAATAATTTGTAAAGATCTTGCCATCAAGTAAAAAATATTCAATACATTATTACTAAATTTTAATTTGGGAACATTTTGCCACAAAATGGGGTGAGAGTCGGAAAGGTGGACACAAAGATATGACTAGGACAATCATTATATAGGCATATATGTTTTAAATGTGGATCTAATCCCAGAACAGAGTAATAAAATCAGATAAACCACCACATCATCCAAAACTCAACAGTATTAAGGAAGTAAAAGCTAAGATAATACTAGCCATTACTTCTTTCTCCATAATAATTTCACTGTTTGATCAAATTCAATTTGCAAATAATTATCAAAACTGGCTAAAAAATGTTCTTAATCAAGAGTATCATGCTTAAGAAGGTCATAATAATTATGCAACTAATGAATCTAAAGTTGAATTGTATGCAAGCTCATTTGTCAAAAGCCCAATTTTCCAAACTTCAGTCATGATGACTATTTGCACTTCTAGCCTAAATAATAACAGATATTTAAAGAATCTACTTAAATACCAGTGAGGTAAAGCTCTCATTATTCCTATATATTTTAAATCAACTTTCAAATGATTAAAATAAAATATATTTATAATCTTTTATCTCTTAAACAACAAAATGATATGCGCAGATGCAGCTCTGGAAAAGTACCTATATTATCCCACAGCCTGTTTTAAAAGAGTCTTCAAAAAGACAATTCACTGTATCCCTACATAATTTACTATGGCCTAAAAAATTCAGATATGAAGATTTTTATTCTGTAGCTCAAATCTCTCATGTTTCAGATAAAAATCTGTCTAATTAAACATTATAATTAATCTCATTTCCTCAAAGATTGATACTAAAAAACTGTCAAGTTTTAAGGTAAAAATTACCTCATTAATAATCTGATAATTAATCAATCAAGAAAGCACATTATATAATATTAGCCATAAGCCAAAACATAAAATTATTCACTGATCTAGTATTTATTATTAAATTCAGTTTCATTTAATTCTAAAAATTTTAAGCCACAAATGCATACTACCTTTGCAAAGACAAAATAACCCAAGTGCCAAAAGGTTTACTTGAAAGAAATGTTTATAATCTCACGTGAAAAAAAGAATAACTGGGATTCTTAAGTGGACAGCAAAAACCCTATGCAGACCTCTCAGAACATACAAACTCTTACTGGCAACGAATAGCAGGAATATTTCTACACCTTAAAGAATTGTTCCATGAAGTTTAGTGATAAAATGAAAACAGAGTCAACAAGAATATTGATGTTAATTGCCAGAACTGATTCCTTCACAAACCCTGTTTTCACAACAGCAACCCCTTATGATTAGGGGAATTAAAAGTTGCTGAACTCAACAATCCCTTCAGTTAAACAAACAGACCCCTTATAGAGCTGTCCAACGCTGCCCAAACTATCCATCCTTTAGTCGAATCAGTCAGTTTCATGAATTGTAGGATTTATCTTCAAGTCCAGTGCTGACTCAGAGGGTAGCTTGTTCCCTAGAGAAAACAACCAACAAAAATCAGAACAGCTACTGCTCATAAGCTCTTTCAACACCCAAGTGGAAAGGACAAACTTATTGGGTCCAAAAAACCAGTTCAACTTCAACTACAGAAGTAGCCAATAAGCCAAAGGCATATATATGCCATGGGCAGTTCTTGATTAAAGCTTTCACTCAGTTATAGCAAGACCATTACATAGCTAACAAAGTTTACAAGAAAAGCTATCACACAAAACATATGGTTTCTCACTGATGGAGAAATATGCAGGGAATATAAATGGAATGTATTCCAAGGGCCAAAGCTGTTTTTTTGTTTTGTTTTATCTTTGAAAAGCTGCCTTTCTAGTGTGTATGTAGGGGTGGAAGGAATTGAAAGTCTCCACCCAGAAGTAGTTTAACATATGTAGAGTAGCTTTGCTTAATGCTACACATTACAAACCAGTAAAGTGTTACATAATTCCTTAAATTCAAGATTCTCATTCACTAATTAGAGAAAATATTCTGAATCAAAAGATAAAAGAGTAACATGTTCTGTTCTGAGACCTGAATAGTCACTTGCCTTCCTTATGTTTAAAGCCCATGAAAATAAACGTGCACAGTCTTTGAGCTTCAAGGTATGCCACAACAGAACAAAGGAGCATTTCCATTTCATGAGTTAGTAGTTTTGTCTAAAATAATATGCTATTATGGAAAAGAAAAGCAAAAAAAAAAACTTAATAAGGAAAGGAACTGAAGAGCTCAAATTTCAAAACACTGAAATTTCAAAACACTGAAATGTCACTTTGTCCTTTCACATGAATTAGTTTAAAAGGTTTTCAAGCCCCTATCCAGGCAGAATCATGAGAGTGATCAATACAACTTTTCATTTTGTAAAAATTTATCAACACTGGTAAGTAATCAAGTGGGAAAATATATCCTAATCACAATCATTCCTTCTCATTTCCAAATGTAATATGGAAAATTCTTGATTCTCAGCTAATAATTTTAGTGCCTGACAGCTTAGACTTGTGGAAGACAATATAGAAGTGACTATGCATTGTCTTGAAAATTGTACATATTTGAATATAAACATCTGATATTTTGGTAAATCATGCTTTTTTTTTTTTTAATGCCTTATGAATTCCTCACTTTTCCAGCCGTTCTCAATCCTCCACTAGGGTTCCATGAGACTTAACCCTTAATGAGCTAAAACACCCACTATATGTAATGATTAACATACTATCCTTGGGAGAATAACAAAACAGTCACTCATATCATTTTCTGTAGTCTGTGGATCAAATGAGGACTCTCAGTTAAGAAAAGCTGCAACTCTCCCAGCTTCCTTAACCTATATACTGGTAAGTTCCCTCCTACTGAGCAATAGGCTTTCTATGCCAGTGATCTCTTTATTAAGCAGAAATCCAGGCTTTCAGAAATGCTTTCGGGTTCTGCAAATGCTTAATATGAATTTCTTTCTATTTGCTTTTCCATTAGTTGTTTATTAAACCAATTTTAAAAAACACAAATGCAAGTCCAAATTAGTATTCATTTGGTTTTTAACATTGGAGTGTTAACATCGGTAACACTAACATACTTGCTCTGTGTTGCGTTAGGATATTTTTCCTGCAACTTCAAAATAAACCCCTTCTCTCTCTCTTGTCACCTCCATGCATGTACATATACATATATATATATACATATATATATATATATAGGTAGGTATTTTTTATTAGGAAGGTAGTGACTGCAATAATCTTAATTTAAATGCACACGTACTGAGATAAAATTAGACACGAGTGCACAAACTATCCATGTGATTTACGATTTTCATCTCACTATATGATAAGAAATATAGAAAAGGAGACTTGAGGAATATAAGGCTAATTATTATCCTTCACTCACCAACTTCAAGTTATTGTATTCAACAAAATACCACACAGTCTTGTTTTTCTCACTGAATAACTTTATGAGTTAGTGTAATAAGCCCAACTGTGTAAATGCCAGTTTTATCTGTTTTACATAATTTTAAATTTGGGGGTTATATAGAGACTTCACAAGAGTTCTGCTGCTTTACCTGTTTGAAAACCACTGTTCTAAGCTCTAATTAAGTTTTGGTCTTTCTGGTTCACAGGTTCCCTAGGGGCAGAAATGGTGATTAAGTCTTAAAGCCTGGATTCCTGCTCAGTTGCAAGCTCCTGCTAGATAGTTATGTTCCAACTCATCTTTCCAGTTTCATAAACTACTTGTCTCTTCTCCTCACATTCTAACAATTCCCCAAAAAACAATGTAACCAACTCTGGGATGCTAATAGCAAATAAAATTGTTAAATATTTTAAGAGAGGGGGTAACCAGATACTTTAAATACAAAAACATTTTCTCCATCTCTATGCCATTTTACATTAATTTTTCCATGTTCCAGCCCAATCTAACCTTTTCACTTGCCTAGCAATTCTACTGTAAAACAAAATTGTACCCTTAGGATATGTCAGAGATGGTTGCTTTTCACATTGCAAAAATGACTTCAAAATATTTGGGAAGATAAATCAAAAGAAACTCCACATAACAAAAGCAGTGACTAAGAGTCTAAGATAGAGATCTAGAAAACAAAACTATTAATATAAATTAAACAATGACAGTTTAAACTGTCACACAGAATTATTACCACTTTTAGAGGGCTAGTATTTAGCCAATATTAACTGATACTAAGGTATAGTTTGGTTAAAAACAACTCACAGTACCAGGTGGCAAATAGTGGTGCCCTACCCTATCCTCTCTCTCTCCTTCAAAAGAACTTCGTGGACTTCCCCACAATCAGTATCTAAACCTGTTACAGCAAGACCTTGCTCCAGCACAAAGAACCTTACCCTAAACCTGTGGCTCAATACCATGCCTAACTGGGATTTTCTTCACATCTGTTTAGCCTCTTTTTCTTTCTTTCTTTCTTTTTTTTTTTTTTTTTCAAGAGACAGGATCTCATTCCATCTCCCAGACTGGAGTACAGTGGCACCATCATGACTCACTGAAACCTCTAATTCCTGGGCTCAAGTGACCCACTGGCCTCAGCCTCTCAAGTGACAAGACTACAGGCACATGTCACCATGCCTGGCTAATTTTCAAATTTTTTTTTTATAGAGATGGGGTCTCGCTATGTTGGCCAAGATGGTCTTAAACTGGCCTCAAGTGATCCTTCCACCTTGTCTCTCAAACTGCTAAGGTTACAGGTGTGAAGCCACCATGCCTGGTTTGTTCAGTCTTTATATAACTCAGAATTACTTTTTAAAAGTTCACTGATTGAGAATGTTTCTCTGTTATGCTACTTAAACTCGTTAAAACAGCAGAAAAAAAAAAGCTCACTTATTCTCAACTGTTTAAAACGTCTAAAGAAATCCTATTCATCCTTTAAAAGCCATCAAATATTTCCTTTTTCATGAAACATTTTTTCCTATATACTCTCATTCAAATCAGATAAAATTTACTTTCCTTCAAATTTTCTGGCATTTCAAACTTTATTTTCTCTACAAAGGGTATATGTCAGAATCTCCTATGAATTTTTAAAGAATACACATAAAGGCCAATGCCCTAAATCTGGAGATTCTGATTTAGTAGGTCTTAGATGGGGACAGGTAAATCTATTTTCAAAGCACCGTAGGTGATTTTGATCCATTATCTACATATGAAGGCTTACTGACTGAAACCATTACATGAGATCAGGCACCGAGCAAGGTTCCAAAAATTCAAGAAACAAAGAGGTAAGATCTAGGCCTTATCTCAGCACGGTTCACTCTACCATAAGGCTCACTAAAAATTTTAAACATTTTCAATTTTAATATTTACTGTAGCATTCCATATATAATCACAATAATGGATAAAATGATAACAATGCCTCTAGAAGCATTTAACTTCAATAGAGGAAATAAATATGTATTTAACATATAGACAACAATCTAAAAAAAAAATTTGAGATACTGAAAACATTACAAAAGCATAGAAATGGGAAATGTTATAATGAATAGAGGTAGAAATGGCCTTGAGAAAAAAGACATTTGACCTAATCAGGCAGGCAAGATCTCAAGAAACAGATCTTCCAGGCAGAGTAAGGCCCAAGCAAAGGATGGGCAAAAGTCTGACTATGTTTAAATACATATTCTTGAAGAATATGATACAAAAGAGTAGGGTCTTACATGAAGTAGAGTTAAAGGGACTAGGCTTATTTAATCAGAAAATAAAAGTTGGTAGTATTTTAATAGAACCTTCATATTATTTTTAACGCAAAAATTTTTACTGAACTCATGATTCCTGCCACAAGGGACCTTATATTCCAATAGGGACAAAGGACACCCCACCTAAATTTAAATAAATATAAAACTTCAAATTGTAATAAGTTCTAAAATAAAATAAACAGGATAACATGATAGAAAATAATGGTGAGATACTTCCTTTACATCATCAGTCTAAGGCCCTTTTTTCTAAGTGATATTTTAGGTGGGACCTAAAAAAGAAGAGAAGGAATCAGTGATGAGAAGAACAAGCAGAACAACATATGCAAAGAACATGCGTCTAAAGGAGCCTGACATTTGAGGAGGGCCAGTATGGCCAGAACAGAGTAAGCAAGGAAAAGGGGGACAGGGTAAGATTAAAAGTATACAAAACACAGATTATGTAGGCCATAGTAAGGGGACTGGATTTTATTCTAGTGACATCAGAAAGCCACAATTTGATCTACATTTAAGATTATTTTTGCCATTACATGGCAAAGGAACTGCATGGGTAGACCAATTAACCATTTTGAATAATGAACGAAGGAGGCAATGACAGCTTGGTCTAGGATGGTGGGAGTAAAAATGGAGAGAAGTAAATAGTTCAGCGATAAAACATAAAGGCAAAATTGACAGCATTACCAATAGACTAGATATGGAAAGTGAAGGAAAGAGCACGAAAATCTTAAGTTTCTTGTTCCAGCATCTTTCTAAGGGTGATGATCAGTTTACTTGACTTCATAAAAGCCCACCCAGATAAGAAAAAGTATTAACTCAGCAAAAAGAATACAGAATAAAAATTGATAAATCCTAAAGTGAATTGAGGTACCAAGGCAAGCTAGGACATATTCTCCTAAGGTAATTTTCATATAGCTTAGCTAGCTGAAGAGGGAACTAAAGCTGGGAAAATGACTTAATCAGTTTAGGGCCCCTGCTATCAATAATTTTTTATAACACATAAAAATTATACATTCACATATACACAATAACTCTCCATACTAATACTAAAACTTCAAAACTGAAAAATTTTAGGAGGATATATTAATATTTCCTTTTAATTACAAACATACAGAACTAAAAGTATTTGAGGGGGAAAGCTCTGCTCCTCTTCCCTGTAGCAAGACTAGACTAGTGCTCCTCCACTGCCCAACCCTCCTAAAGCAATTGCTCTTAACCAGGACTGGACATCAAAATTACCTGAAAGGCTTTCTAAAACTAGACATGTGCTAGTTGAAAAGAACGAAGAGGATCTGTGTGAGAAACTAGATTGGTAGGTTTAGGATGGGTCCTGCTCAGGGATGCGTATTTTAAAAGCACCTTGCGAAACGGTGATGTGTGTCCTTGATTAATCTTTAGAAGATTAACATTGAATCACATTAATTTTCACAAAATTTTGATTACTAGCCTCTTATAGTATTAATGGTTCAAGTCATGAGATAAATACATTATAGTCAGAAACAGTTCATGAACATAAGTGAACTTAAGCAACAGAACTATTTTACAGTACATTACTATTAAAAGTTTAAATTATTAAAGTGGCACAACAAAAGGATTCCTTTACCCAATGATATCTAAAATAGACCTTTTTTTTTTTTTGGTTATGTTTCCCACTGATTTTAGTTGGAATATAGTATTACTTCATGATAAAATCAACTCTAAACATCTATTTAAAAGTTTCTCCAAGCAACTCTCCCATGGAGTACTATTGTTATTTCCTGAGAATAGTGATACATATAAAAGTATGACAAGCAAAAACCCCTCAACAAAGCTTAACTTTCTCAAATTTTTTCAATACTCAAAAAACTGAAGTGTTAATGCTTATTTTACTGAGTCATTTTATTTCATGAAATAAAAAATTTCTATTGAAATAAATTAATTTTCATTAGACAAAATTTTTAACTTCCAACTATATTCTTTTTATAGAAATAAAGATGGAAAGCTCAGAGCTCCCACATTAGGGAGATCAGATAGATTTTAGAAAAAATACAAACCTGATGCTTGCCAGTGAAACTATGAAAGCCTATTTTACCTCTACCCTGATTTTATAATATCCTGAAGTACTCCAAATCTTCCTCAAGGAATAGATAAATGTTCAAAATACAAAATTACTTTGCAACATAAAAAAATGCACACAATATACTCTTTCTCCAAATGAAAGAAGTCGCAATTCCAAAAATTTTATAACTCCCAAAATATTAGTAAACAATGCACTTGAGCAAATCACAAAAATCTCTTCTCTATAGAAGAAATCAAAATGCATAACCAATTTTTAAATGATACTGTGTGAAGTAACCAGTAAGAATGAATAATCAAATGGATCAAAAAATATAGACATACATATGAAACACCACCACAAAACTCTACCCATCACAGTGTGTTTTATTCAACTCAAGATTTATTTTTATCATTAATAATTTAGAAAAAAGCATTATTTAGTATAATTTTTCTTGCTTTTAAGAATTACTAAAAGCAACCATCCACTATGATTTTTCCAGTTATACCAATACATTTGTCTTTGAGAATTACTGATTTAAAAGTCTCTGGCCAGGCATGGTGGCTCATACCTGTAACCCCAGCACTTTGGGAGGCCCAGGGAGGAGCATCGCTTGAGATCAGAAGTTCAAGACCAGCCTGAGCAAGAGCAAGACCCTATCTCTACAAAAAATAGAAGAATCAGCCAGGTATGGTGGCACACAACTGTAGTCCCAGCTACTTGGGAGGCTGAGGCAGGAGGATCACTTAAGCCCAGGAGTCTCATATTGCAGTGAGCTATGATGATACCAGTGTACTCTAGCCAGGGTGACAGAGTGAGACCATCTCAAAACAAAACAAAACAACCCTCATTCTAGTTTAAAAATGGGTGCACTAGAGTATATATTAATTTACTCAAGAAAAAAGGATAATAGAATAGTATTCTAATCTGTAAATTCAGATAAAAGTTTTGAAATGGACCTAACCACCTAACCTAAAAACTCGTTCTGTAAAAATGACATGGCATATGTACGCTAACAGACCATTATTTCATAGAGGCATGATTTCTCCTTAGATCATACTTATAAATGTTACCTTCCCGTTAATAGATTACAGCTTTAACCCAACATGATAAAAGGGAGCATTTTTTAAAATGTCTTGGATAAAGGTTATTTATCCCAAAACTCAAAGTAAGGGGTCCCTCACCTAAATAGTTACTGTGATTTTTATTACACACGTATCTGTGTGGCTATCATTTGTTTTTATGCCTATGGAAATTAAATTCTCAATGAAGTATGCATTTCACAGATATTTTTTTAAGTTGATGCTAGTAGAGCTTCATCTTCTATATGCAAATATATTCCACTTAGAGGGTAGCAGATCAAATCAATAGCTACCATTAAAATCACAATCTTTGTAAGATGTGACAGAACAATTTTCTATTCTTGAAGTATTCAAAATCTAGATTCATGGTAAACTGAACCTTGGATTTGAAGACTCTCTGCTCTTTGTGATACCTGATTCTACTCTTATCTTGCTATCCTTCAATATCTATCTTACTAACAGGCACTTCTTTTTTTTTTTTTTTTGAGACAGAGTTTCACTCTTTTTGCCCAGGCTAGAGTGAGTGCCGTGGCATCAGCCTAGCTCACAGCAACCTCAAACTCCTGGGCTCAAGAAATCCTTCTGCCTCAGCCTCCCGAGTAGCTGGGACTATAGGCATGTGCCACCATGCCCGGCTAATTTTTTTTATATATTTTCAGTTTTCCGATTAATTTCTTTCTATTTTTAATAGAGACGGGGTCTCGCTCTTGCTTAGGCTGGTTTCGAACTCCTGAGCTCAAACAATCTGCCCGCCTCAGCCTCCCAGAGTGCTAGGATTACAGGCGTGAGCCACCGCGCCCGGCCTCTTACAGGCACTTCTTAGGAATTTCTAGCCCTGTATTCTAATTTTTTCACCCTCCATCAAAAAATAAACTGGATTAAAAAGTATGTGAATGAAAACACTATAAATATTCTTTTTCATTCTTCTGAGGAAAAAAAAACCTAATTACTTTTAAGTAAATATAAAGGAAAAGTGTGAAATCTTTAAGTACTGTATGACAATGACATTTCAATTGCAATACCATGAATTAGCTAAAGGCACAAAATTTTCTCTCTTCATTATATTATGCAATAAAAATAAGTTTCAACACACTCCCAAAAAGTGTTTTTTTGTGGTTTTTTTTGCTGCTGTTGTTGTTTTGTGGAGATAGGCTCTTGCTATGTTGCCCAGGCTGGTCTCAAACTCCTGGCCTCAAGTGATCCTCCTGCTTCCGCCTTCTAAAGTGCTGGGATTAAAAATGTGAGCCACCATGCCCAGCCCCAGAAAGCTTTATTTACTTTTTTAAAGAAAATATAAATAATCTTTAATAGGAACATGTGGATCTAGCCAGAAAAAAAATATAACTCAGTTTCTATCTCTGGTTTTCCCTTCAATAACCACAGGATTTCAGCAATAGATTTATGTAAGCGTACTTCATTTTGGCTGAGTATCTATCTATGATAAAAGATACCTTAACTACCTAGGTAATGGACATACTGTAAGCACTAATAAAACGATTAACTACCCTAAAACTTCCTCACAAAATTTCTTTAATCTTACTGATCAAATTAGGCAAATACAGTCAGTTCACAGTATGAATTTAACCTGAGTTTTATCAACTACACGGTCTTTAATATTTGATAGAAATCACAGTGTACACAATCACTATGCTTTCTTTGTCTACACATAGCAATCTTCCCTTTGGCCTAACTTCAGCCTTGCCTCTATCATCAACAGCATCATTTCCAGATGAACTGTCATTAATTAATTAAATATTATTAGACTATTGACTATATATAAAATATGGTACTTAAATCTCTAAAAATGTGAATAACTAACACATTTTTAAAAACCACTGTCATGATTCTGCTAAAAGAACATTTGGAGGGGAAAAAAACTGTTAAAAGAGTTTTAGTAATAATTTTAGGAACTTTACCTACTGGCCTGTATGATAAGAAACTTTGTTCATTATAATATTTGAAGAAACAGAATATGCCACCTGCCTGTCCCCAAACTTAGCCAAATGATCTGAAACGCCAGGATCTTTTTGTAGCCTCTTCAATGGTACACTCTTTTAAAAATAATGTTAAGATCAATATTAGTTAACAATGTAATTGTTTAATTTTGGATTTCTCTCCAGTGAATAAAAGCTAGTAATTCATTCAGAAATGAGAGATAAAAGAGAAAGGGAAAAAAAGCTAGTACCAAACTAAAAACAAAAATTAAAGTTTTACTTCAAGAAAATGTTGAAATTCAATCAATAAACATGTATCTTATTCTCTAACCTTAGCAATATAACATGTAAATAAAAGATATCTATTAGTTCCGGAACCGTAAGATTTAAAATTTTTAACAGCCACAGTACTTACACTACTCATTTTCTAGCTACTCTGAAAAGTCAGAAAATATATATAATTAAAGTATATTATTTTTGTGCCACTAACATTACCAAGAAAGAAGAAATCACTGTTGCTTAGTTTTATTCAATTTGTAATCTTGACTGAGCATCAGTAACCTCTGTAATTCATGAACTCAACAATCATTTCAATTACTCAGAACACACATTAACCAGAAATGAAGCAAAACTGGCTGAGGGTATCAGCCAAAGGATAATTAAAAGCCCATGTCCCTTATTCACAGGCAACAATTTAACTTCTTGACTCAAAGCTTTTTTCTATCTATTTATTGACAGGGTCTCACTGTGTTGCTCAGACTAGAGTGCAGTGGTGTCATCATAGCTCACTGCAGCCTCCAAATCCTGAGCTCTAGCAATCCTCCTGCCTTGGCCTTCCAAAGTGGTAGGATTACAGAGGTGAGCCACCAACCCTGGCCATTTTTCTTGTTTTAAAAGAAAAAAAACAGCAATATTAAAAAATTTGTGTTCTTTGCCCAGCGGTATTAAAAAATTTGTGTTCTTTGCCCTCGGCAGATTAGGAGGAAGAAGGGTTAAGAGGAGGAAAGACTAGTTAAAGCCCTAAGTAAAGCAGTCGTTCCTAAAATGAGGTCCCGTTACAGATAAGTAACTATAGCGGCATCAGCATCACGTGGGAACAGGTCAGAAAAGCAAATCTTCTCTGGCTAACTCAGACCTACTAAAATCAGAGAAACTCTGGAGATGGGACACAGCAAGTGCTGGGTTTTAACAAGCCTCTGGGTGGTTCTGATGGACTCTTACATTTGAGAACCACTGAACCTAAAGGTAAGAATACTAATAGCACAATAGAGTCATTAATAAAAAGCCAATAAAAACTCAAAAATGGTTCAAATAAGCTTGTCTAAGTATGGCCACTCAAGGCACTACTTTCGGGCATTTTCACAGATTCAGAAGCAAGAGAAAGGTCTTATCTTCAATGAGTTATAATCTAATATATTGCAGCAGAAGGAAAATGGAAAGAATAATGAATCTAAGTAATTATTTAAGTGAAACAAATTCTGATTCTGATACCTAAAGAGTTATCAATTGTATTCTGGTTCAATACAATTATTGAGGCATATAAAGTTGAGTGTAAATCATCAAAAAAGTTCTATTTTGTTTGAAGCAAGAGAGCACTATAAATTTTGACAATCTTCCTATGGAAAACTGGTGAAAATATAAAGTTCTGACAATTATAATCATAAGCTTCTGATGCCCCAAAAATTCAAGTATGCTGGGAAGATTCATTTTCCCTAATGCTAGATACATCAGCTATTGCGGCTACTTTGGTGATATTTTTAAAGTAGATCCAACAGATGCAAAAGACATAATGTCAAATGTATATTCATAAGATAATGAGGATCAACTGTTAAACTTTTGCACCTAAATGTGACTGAGAAATGTAGCCTAGCTACTTAATATAATGGAAGTCCAAATGCTGGTTAACAGTTATCATAGGAGAAACTTCCGGGCTTGGTCCACACCAACTTCCCATTGATGCTCCTCCATGCTTTTCCCCCTCGTGATGTGGACAGATGCTGAGAAGCCATTTCACCTGGGTCCCTTAGAGTCTATGCAAAGGAAAGCATCCTAGTCAATCTGAACACCTGCCCTGGACTGCTATAAAAGCAAGAAATGAATTTTTGTCAAGTTAAGCTATGTCTTTACATTTTGGAACTATTTTTTCAGCAGTTTAACCTACCATCACTTCACAAACAGTGGACACTAAGATTAGGGCCTATAGTAACTGTGGCTTAGAAAACACTTGGTGACTAAACATATATTAACATCCTATTGATCTATACTGTTTTCTCAAAGGTATCCTCTATCAAAGTGACTGTTAGTATTTACTATTTATAGGAATAGCATACTAAAATCTGGATAACCCCATCTAAAATATGGAAAACTGTTTATGAAACCATAAAAAAAATCTTATTTCAGATATATCAATGTGTGCGAGATGCATGACTAAAGAATCCAGAATTAAACATGATCACAGTATTTAGGCAGTCCACAGCTGAGTTTCTGCTAGCATTCGCAGTTAGGATTTACATATCTATGCATGCTGGGGGTATGAAAAAGGCTGTATCTATAATGCCTCTCCTTCTGGCAAGACCCTTCCCACATCCCCTACTCTAGGGTAACTACATCTGAATGACAAAAAGAATAAGAAAAAGATGATTTTCAAAATCAAGCTGAAAAGAATCAATGAATAATTCAAGAAACAGGAGGGGCTACAATCATCCAATTCATTCCTACAGAATTAAAGTATCACTCCTAATTAGACATGTAACACACAGCATAGCAAATTTATTCACACAAATACTATCTCAACAACTGAGTATCTACAATGCACTAGGCACCACTGAGCTAAAAAAGGTTAAAGAAAAAAAATGATCCGTGGAGTTCTCAACCTATTTGTTTAAAGAAGGAAAAAAAACAACAAAAAAAGACCAACTTCTAATTCTACACATTCAGCTAAGAATCAGATATTATACTGCTGAAACAAAATTTCCCTCATCTCCACCTATGAAATAAAGGTACACTTAGGGGGATTTTCTATTTAAACAAAGTATATCAAGGAAATCCACATATGTCTTCTATAATCCTTTTTAAGTCTAGCACAAAAGTCCTCCCTTTTTGCTGATTCTCACCATCTTCGTTTCTGACTCCGTTTACTGCCTTCTTTTCTCCTACAGCGTATGTCACAAAAAAATAGAATTTTAGATCAGAAAGACTTTAAAAATTGTTTACTGTTACCTTCTTCTTATAGAAATGAAGATTCTAAGACACAGAAACAAAGTGGTATATCAAAAATCACCCCACTACTTTAGTAGAACTGGTATCATGTTCTAAAGGCAATCAAATCAAAATCCAATGAAAGCAGTCCAAGAGCTGCAGGAGACTTTGCTGTAGGTGTAGATCACTGAATCTGTAACCTACAGTTGAAGGGAACCCCTACCCACTCCCATCCAACCTACCCCCTAGTTACGGGACAAAACAGCCAATACAATGAGATTTAAACAGGAAGCCCACAATAAGAACTCTCAAGCCTATCAGGACACATGAACCAGGGATTTCCCAACCAGGAGAACATTATCTACTGGTAGCTATTTAAGCCTTACCTGACAGGTATCCAAGCCAGCTGCAGCAGCCACATCCCCCTTTGCGCCATTAACGTCTTGCCTCAGTTTCCTGAAATTCCCATCTGGGAAGGGAATATAGCCAGCAGGCATTCCCAACCCCGTTATAGTTCTACAGTTCTACTGTTAATAACCTTCCCTGGGACATCACAATCTGTATCCATACACATGCATACACAAAGCAGCCCCCTTATAGGATGAGCCTCCAATTATAGGACAATGAAAAGGTCCTCTTCACAAAAACCTTGGAGACCCCTATCTTAATAAAATAGTTGTTAATTTTTTAAATTTATTTTTTAACGTAGAAAGCAATCCCCAAACTAGAGAACCTGGAAAGGTTTGAATGAGTCTGCAGAATATACCTGAAAAACAAAGTAGTTACAAAAAAACGGAAACATGCAATTTAAAAATAATACTTACAAATACTTTGGTTGTAAGAATGTTCTAGCAGTTCAAAACACAGTGACTCTAGTTTTGATGCCGTTAAACTTTTTCAACAGACAGATTTCTGGGCCTCATTCAACTATTATTCATCTACATACTCTTGAACTCCTGGCAGTTTTTAGAATTTCTTCAAAGATGTTTACTGAATCATTAAAATTCACTGTACTTAAGAGATACCTACCAATTACAAAATTATTTTCCAATACAGAAATAAAAGCTTACCTAATGAGTGAGCATTTATTAAGCACCACTTATGCCTAAATTTGTCCTAGATGAAAAATGGCATAGACCCTTCTTTTAATGAATTTGTAATATGCTTAGGAAATTAAGAATAATATTTAAAATAGTCAGAAGATTACTTTAATGCCAAAACTACCTCTATTGATAGTAAGTGCAAAAATAATTCAGAGAAATCAGTACAGGCAGAAATCAAAATAAATTCATGACAGAATTAGTTGACTATCCCACAGAATCCATTTAACAGTAGACTTTTGAAAAATAATTACAAGGAAAATCTGTCTAGAGTTATGTCCTATTAAACATGATAATGTTTAAGAACTACATAAATATTGTCATAATTTTATTTTCAGTAATTATACCACTTAAATAAACACAAAATAATCTAAAGCAATAGCTTATGGAGTTTTTGTGTCAATATAGATGTAATGAGTGACTTTAATGTAGAGCCTAAGGTACACAATGAAATTTTAAATATGAGCTTAGATATTCACTATCTGCAAGACCATAGATTCACCCTACTGATAGACTTTCCTATTTTCCCAATGGTACACTCCTTAGCTGGATATCAGAGTAGTAATGTGGCTACATAGACATATTTACAGATTTAATTTTACCCACACTAGTGTTCTACCTCTTATGATTTACAGGAGTTCACAGTGTTTAACCTATACAATCTGTTAATTTTAATAGTATTTTCCCCAGTTTGCCCCACCTCATATTGTTTCCCAGTCTTACAAACGAATCCATCATATGGACACGGACACACACACAGAACTAGTCTAAAAAAGAAAACAGCTAAAAGCGCTATCACGTAGAAAAGATTTTGATTTATTCCATTCAGTAAAATGGGAAAGAACTAAGACTAGTGGATGGAAGACAGACAAGACAGAGTTTAGTTCAGTCTAAGATATAATTTCCTTTTTTATTCTGTTAAAATGTACACTGGGCTGCCTGGGTTAAGCTAATAATTTGTCATTACTATAAATGGACTAAAGCAGAAGCTAGATGACAATCTGTTAGGAGTGCCACCTCTAGACTGGTCCAAGGCTGAACTATGTAAATCCCAAAGTTTCTACCTGCATCAATGATCAATATCAGACTATTGCCTAAGCCAACTACTATGCAATTTAAATGAATTAAGCCTCCATTTTCTGATGTATGATATGAAATGTTATAGGGCTAATGAATCACAGAATTTTATTATTTTTTAGCATAGAACTTTAAAGCTGAAAGTGATTTTCTTACCCAAACTCTTCAACATTACAAGAATAACTATTTTTATCTACATTTATAAAAAGCTTTAATATTTCTGTATAAGAATGATGAATAAATATTCACTTCCTCCTTTTCTTTCCTTCCCTTTTTTCCCCTACACTTTTTTCAAGCTAATAATAGATATAAGCACATTAGCCAATTTTACCCACCAATTTGGCACTATCACTCTCAGAAATAAATAAGAAATGATTACTCTGTATTTAAAAAAACTGGATCTAAGAATGTAACCATTTTCTTTAGATTCATTTTTCCAAAAAACTAGAATAAAATTAGTAAGAAATGAGTAAGATTATTAAATAAGTTTATTACAATAATTAGATGCTTCTAGGAAGCATGAGATTTGCCTTAATAATTTACAATAAAATATATCTAGTAGTCCAAAACCTGCACTATCCTCATCTTGAAGGAATGAATATTGGAAGATGCTGAAAGTCACTATGGCTCTTCTTCTTACTTATAAGTCAGTGAAGACATTTTCAAATTTAGGAACTCACCCCTGCCCCTCCCAAGTGCCTACACACAATTAAGGAGAAAAAGAGATGCTTAATTCCTGAATCACAATTATTCATTAAACCACCAAATGATACATAAGAACACTACCCAGAAATGCATGCTGTTCCTGTTGCTACCTCTCTTCAAATTACTTTCAAACATACAGTGGTATTGTGAATTTGTTTATACTGGGGTAATTAAACTCTTAGTAAGACTTAGTTTACTAAGTCTACTATCAAATCAAAATACTCCTAAGAAAAATTCTGATAAAGAACATTCAGCAATTAGTTCTCATAATAAAATTATTTTTTGTGGCACAAAAACTTCAAGCTAAAACTATCATTTCATATACTAAGCATAGTAATAATTTCATTTCTAGAAATCTATTTAAAAAATCTTTGCCTAAGCATGCATTATTAGAAAAATATATCTTTAGGACTATGCATTACTTAAAAGTATTCTTATTTATACACTCTGGAAATTAATTTTGCTAAGGGTCTGTTAAACCAGTGGTTCTTAACTTTTAGAAGGCTGTGGACCTTTGACAGGATAATTAAAACTGTGACCAGAGAAAAATGCATATTTACAAATAAAAATATGCATATAATTATAGGGAATTCTCAAAGACAATGAAGTCTAAGTACCATACCTTAAATATTCTCTTTTCTTACTTTTTTTTTTTGGAGACACTGTCTTGCTGTCACACCCCGAGTAGAGTGCAATGGCCTTGTAGCTCACAGCAACCTCACACTCCTGGGCTCAAACCATACTCCTGCCTCAGCCTCCTGAGCAGCTGAGACTACAGATAGCTGAGACTACAGTAGCCGCATGACGCCCAGCTACTTTTTCTACTTTTAGTAGAGACAGGGTCTTGCTCTTGCTCAGGCTGGTCTCGAATACCATATCTTAAATATTCTTAAAACACCTATTTTCACAAAAGATACTTAGAAATTTATTAATAGCTATTTTTCATAGGTTAAATGTGCATGAAACAACTAAATCTATAGACACTTGATTTCTTAAATTAAAACAGAATAAAATGGCTGTTATGCAATTCAATGAAATATATGTCACATATTTTTAACACTTTTAATGCCTTTTAAATCTAATAAGCTGTAAATAAATTCAAATAATATTTGTACAAAATTTTACTTCTAGCACTGAAACATAAATAAAAACATGATTTGTATTTTTTAACTGATCAAAACAAATTTTAAAAAGAAATTTGATTCATTCAGGGCCTACTTTGTGCCAGGCATTATGCCTTCTGTTTCTTACAATTTGAGGAACTCAAAACCTTAATATGTACTCAACCTTATGCAAATATTTGTACATTTTTGATCAAAAAAATATATTTATTTCATCTCAGTCTGGACCTTAAAAAGATAAAATACATATATATAGATATATATATATATTCAGACATGTATATTTCCATAGATAATGAAAATGACATTACTCTAGTTTATGTAAGTGCCAAAGTATTTAAGGTTTCATTTTTTTTTTTTTTTTTTTAGAGAAATAGTAATTTGACATATTTTCAAGGGCAATAGTTTTGGGAATAGATATAAAAGAAAGTAAAAATTTACAACTAGAAATTATCAATGAGTTATACCTATAGTAGACAACAAGTGCTGAAGATAAATTAAATTACCACTAAAGTAACATTACAACCTTATTTATTCTATTTATTATTAAAGTGGTAATGTCAAGCACTTTTCCTAGGCCTTGAACAAAAAAATATTTGTGGGTAAGAAATGATAAAGAATGGTGAGGGGGGAAATGGTTTTCTGAAAATAAGGCAGACTGAAAATTTTTTTTTTATTTGCTCATCTCCAAAGAGTGTTAAGCCATTAACTAAAGGGAAAAAAAAAATCAAGAAATAATAAATGCAAAATGATTAATCACTCCCATATTTTTGGAAAATATTTTACCTTAGTTGATTGTCATTTGAATGAAGAACAGTGTTGAAATGACAGTCATAAAGAATTCAGGAATACATTTAATATGGTATAATGACCTATAGCAATACTTCCAGAAAGTAAAGCTTTTGGGCTACCAGGGATATCAATTCTGACACTGCTTTCTAGGGAAGAAAGGAAAATGTTTACAAATTTAACTGAACCTGAAAAGAGCCAAAGCAGAAGAAACAGTAAGGGAACAACGGTGGGGGTGGGGAGGTGGCAGTGGTGAGAGGAGAGGGACGTAAGTGGAGGAGCGAGAGAGAGAATGGTGGGGAAAGGAGGCACTGAATAACTCCTTGGCAACACAAGCTTACTGAACCTCTGAGTACACTCACACTTCATATGCTAAACAGACGCTGTTCCACAGTGTTTTATCTTTATCTTTTCCTATTCTTCTTCCCTAAAGGATCCTTGACTAAGATATTAGTATCAAAATCAGTGATTTGTCTTACTTATTGGACCAAGCCCTGGAGGCAGTACTAGTCCCAGGCTGATCTAGATAGATCTTTTCACTTTGTTTTAGTGTGTGTATATTTCATTTTGTTTCTGTTTTTTGAAATGTCCCAAGACCAAGTGATGATTTTCCAGTATAGGTTCTAGAAACATAATCTATGTGCACAGCTGCTCAAACATTTTACAGACACAAGATAACAATCTGCTCAGCACTTACTATGAATTCAGTATGATTCTGCCTACTTTACTTTTCAAATCTAGGTATATGGCAGTGGGGATGTGATGTTAATTACCTAAAAAATTTTGTACATTTTTATATTAAAATAAACATTTGTTATGGAGTAGATGCAAAGTTTGCATGAATTTTTAAGATAAAAGAGAGGACTTCAAAGAATCATAACTCTTTCAAAGGGTCACTCTGAACCATGCCTCAGCACTCCCGGACTATAAGCACATTTGCCCAAATTCTTCTGCCATTATGAGTATACTTGAAAGAAAATAACTGAGAAGTGGTTGTCCCTACTGTAATAACCCTTAATGTAGTACTCTTCTTTCCCACTACTATTTATAATACTTTACCCAATCTTAAATTACTACTACAGGATATATAATCAAACACCTAAAGATGTTTTTACCATGAATACAATAAATTCTTTTTCAGAAATTTAATACAAAAGGAGGACTTTGAGGCATATATACATCAATATTCCTTCTATTTCTGATGTTTTTACAAGTTCTTGAGTGAAATTATCACTGACTTTAAAAAATAGGGAAATACCAAGGGTCCAGATAGTTTTTTTCTAAATAGCCATTTTCTTCCTTAAATTTACTTTTGTGATTTTTATATAAAAAAAATCCTTCTATATAATTTCATTCATATTTAATTTTGCTTTAAAATTCTCAACTACACATTTGGTCTATGGTACCAAAATCTAGAACATAAAACTCATCATGTGTTCAAATGTGACTCATTCATGTATACGATTTCAGTTCCGATAAATTAATAGTAAATGGTGCTTACAGATTTGGTATCTGGAACTCACTGGAAATAGTTACTCAACTTACCTGGTGCTAATCCAGCAGTAGCAGGGCTTCCCATGGATGGGTGAGAAAAAACTTGAGAGAAGGCAGACATATTTGACTGGGACACGTTACTCAGCCTGGAGGTTGATCCTCCTTTAGGAATAAACTCGCTTGCAGTAGGATTTGGTGTCTATTTGAAAATCAAATATATTAAGTTAACACAATTAAAGCCCAAAAAAAGACACTGAATCTATTAGGCATTATTCCACAGTGCTCTATTTACTAAAGTATTTTATTGAAAGGATTTATAAGTGTTTTAGGATGCATATTTTGGTGTGTTATAATTAAATTTCTACAAGAAAAATTGACAATGAAATTTGAGGATTTTATAATTTCATTTGCAGACTTTTAACCTCAGTAACTTGTAAAATTTTATCTTTATTGTCATGCATGCATCATTACCAAACCATCCTAATACATTTTAGAGAACTGGGAGGTTGAGACTACCTCAAAACTGAGCAACAAGTTTCAAATTTAGTATTTTTCAACCACTTCCACCTGGATAAAGGTTAAAAAAACTGCCTTTCTCCCAAAATTAATCACTTCCTTTTTTGTAAGCACTTCAAACACTTCTCTAATAATACAGTGCCATGTATTTAAGTAACAGAGTAAAGGTAAGAAAAATACTTAAAAACAAGGCAAACATGTGGCAAAAAAAAAAAAACTAAATATAGGCCCCAATGCCCATGTAGTATCATATGCAACTGTTAACACTAAAAACATTTTACTATAAAATTACATGGATAAATTTTTTTTCACAATGGTGCTATGCTACAACTTTTATATTAATATATTCAAGTGGTATGGTACTTTTCGCTTTAAGAATTACGAGAACATAAGAAATTGTGTATTAAATTCAAAACAAGTCTGTATTTTGTCCATATTGAATTTCCACAGGAGGGTGTACAGCCATACCACCCTGAACGTGCCCAGTCTCGTCTGAATTTCCACAAGAGGCAGAAAGAACAACTTCCCTATTTGATATAAATGATACTTTACATTGCCAAGTTAGCGTTCAAACTACTAGATCTGAAAGGTAACAAGTCACCAGGCTAACCTAATTGTAAAACTTAAACAGATGATATTACCAGTTATGAGTCAGCTAAAATTAAATAGAAAGTGATAAAATATAGAAGAAATACTAAATCTGGGCTTAATTAAAATATACTAGAAATATAGAATGAATGTCTTTTACTGACACATCTAAAACATGAAATTCTGAAAAAGAATAATCAGGCCTGAGCCAAAATATATTTTCCAAAGGAGAAAAAAATCCTCTTTTATCACGTATTCTTAAAAATCTTTCAAAAATAGTGGCACATTCTTTCAACAGATGGCCAATTTCTAATTTCTCAAACAGAAAACAAGCCACTGCATTTTACTGATGTAGTGCTTCCTAGTCATAAGAAAACAAATGACTACTAACAAGATGAAAAGTATGTCAGGGCTAGTTGTGGACCAGGTAATCCTAAATCTATCTTAGAAGATAAGGGTCAAGGTAAAGGCTATCAGATATCTTGGTAAAAGATTCCAAAATGCCTAGGAGAGATGGAGACATCAAGATTACAGGATTACCAGGAGACAGCAAAATTAGACAAGGAAAATCAAATGTATATAGAAAGATTTTTAGTATATTCCTGAGAAATTCCATTTCACATATGTCCTATACTTACAGTGAATAACAAAGAATCTGATTTCAATGCTGAGTTTCTTTAAATTAAATATATTTTAACTTACTTTGAAAGTCTATTTTTAAGGGACCCAGTAAAGGATAAAAAAGGAGGAGAAAGTTCATTCTGCCTTTAACAAACAAATCATATTTAAAATGTTATTACAACAACTTATAAAGGGACTCCAAATTTATTAGAAATTATTAGAATTAATTGAACTACTAAAATTTTACACTAAACTGTAACTTACAGAGATTCAATAACTGCAGATGCCAAAACCCTACCTAACAGTGAATTTGTATTAAGAAATGAAAAGAGTGACCTAAAATCCTCCCTCCTTTGTTGATTTAATATCCCTTGAGTGGGTGGTTTCAGAGTTTGTTTTGTTCAGCTGTGAGCACTTGGGATTAGAGGAACAATAGAAGAATTTAAATGGCAGAAAAAATATTATATAGGATTTAAGTACAACAACCACCAAAAATCCAGCAATAAGAGAACAGAACTACTCTTAACAGATAATATAAATTAACTGTAGCTAGATCTGAGAACTATCGGATATATTTAAAGTAATAATCAGAAATTAACACCTAACCTAGAGTACTTTTTCATGATAAAACTCTTTAAAATAATAACAATGATGAAGATACATTCTTAAAACTTCTTTAATATTACTGGTTTAAAATATAAATCAATGTTTTACAAAAAATATAAAGATAAGACAAAACTGGTAACTAAAACAAATATCACATTAAAATGAAATAATCTGCTTAGAAAATAAACTACTTCTTTTAGGTTTAGGAGGCAAAGGTTTTATCTAGGAAAAAGACAAGGACTTTAGTAATACAAATTATTTGTCTAACTTCAATAACACTATGGAGTATGGAAGAAATAAAAGAAGTAGTGGGGAGAAAAAAATCAAAGTATTACTATTTCTGCCCTATGATTAAATAATCCCTTCCTAACAACCTAGATATGTCTCTGTAATGCTAAATTCTTGTTTTTTATAAAATATACAAATAAGCACTAATTTCTATTCAATTTAAATTCTAATTTACATTCATATCTTCAACAGCACTAAGAGCACATTTTAAGAAATTAACATTTATTCAGATCAATAAGTTTTAGTTTCTCATACACTGAAATTTATTCCACAATTTTCACACCAAAAACAAGCAAGTGCTTCTTATACAGTGAGTTCTCCAAAATGACACTATTCCCCAGCATTTTAATATGATCCCTACCTGTACACTCTGCACACAAATATACTAAATCAAAAGTCCTGGCCTTTAGCTTAAAACGTGTTGTAATCATAATTATTATTATTATTTTTTTTTTTTTTAAGTCTTGCTCTGTTGCCTGAGCTAGAGAGCAGTGGCATCAGCCTAGCTCATAACTGCAGCCTCCAACTCCTGGGTTCCAGTGACCCTCTTATCTTAGCTTCCCAAGAAGCTGAGACTACAGGTGCACATGCCATGCCCAACTAATTTTTCTTTTTTTTTTTGTGGAGAAAGGGTCTCACTACTGCACAGGCTAGTCTCAAACTCCTGGGCTCAAGCGATCCGCCCAAACTGCTAGAATTACAAGCATACTCAGCCTATCATTATATCTTAAATGAGATAATGATGTGTCAATTGAGATATCCCACCCAACCCAACTGATAATTTCCTACCTACAAATGAGCAAGAAAATTTTTAACAAATAAAATGTCTGGTGAGGTTTTAAACTCAGGTTTAATACAATTTTATGCTTTTCTTCTATCATATTATTCCATAGAAACTGTTGTTTTAAAAGTAAAATTTAGTATTTAATACACTGGAGGAGTCCAGTAAAACCAGAATAAGACTACACTAAAATACCAATAAATTAAGGACTAATAAACAGCACAAGATTAAAAGTGCAACCACTAAATTTTTTTAATTAGGTAGAAAGATGTGAAGAAGTTTATATTGAAAGAAAATAGAACACAAAATATCATGTAATATTTCATTTCAAATGTCAAAAAAGGTCTATAGGAAAAAGAACAATGACTGAGAAATACTAATACTCTTGAATACTGGCCAAGGTTTTTAAAATCACATAGTAAACTCATATAACCATAAAATACCCTCCATGGTACAGATCCTTGTAACAAGCTCAGCTTGCTTTACCTGTCTTAATTGCTTTATAAATTGATATTAATCTTTCTACCTACTCTGAGTGAAACGTGACCTGGAGATCTTTTCTTCACCACTTTATTTAGAGATAACTGACATATGATAAACTGCATATATTTAAAATATAAACTTTGATAACTCTTGACACAGGTATAAAACCATGAAACCATTACCCAAATCAGTATAATGAATATTTCCATTATGCTAGAAGTGTCCACAGGCCTCTTTTAATTCCCTCCTTCCCACTCCTCTCTACACCCCAACTACCGGCCCCACTTCAAGTCTCTAGGAAAACACTGATCAGCTTTCTGTCACTATAGATTAGTCTATATTTTCTAGAACTTCATATAAATGAATCAATACATATGGGCTTTTTTTTCACTAGCTTCTTTCAATCAGCATCAAGATTCACCCATGTCATTGCATTTATCAATATTTTGTCCATTTGTATTGCTTATTAGTATTCCATATTATCGATATACCACAATTTGTTTATCCTTTCATTTATTAGACATTTAGACTGTTTTCATTTTTTGGTATTACAAATAAAGGTGCTGTGAATAATCGTGTACAAGACTTTATGTATACATATGTTTGTTTCATTACTCTTGGTTAAAAACCTAGCAGTGAATGGCTTACACATATAGTATGGGTATAAGTATAACCTTTATTAAGAAATTAGTAAACTGTTTTCCTAAGTAGTTGTATTATTTTAATATGTCCACCAGCACTGTATAAGAGATCAAGTTGCTCTGTGTCCTCAGGAACACATGCTTTGACTGGTCTTTTTCACTTCAGACATTCTAATAGGTGTGTAGTGGTATCTCACAGGGGTTTTAACTAGCATTTCCCAAATGACTTATTTGCCATTTTGTATCTTCTTCAGTGAATCATCTCTTCAAATTTTTTTGACAATTTCCATTGTTTTCTTTATTTGCTTTCTGTTATAGAATTTTTTTGAAAGTTCTTTATATATTCTGGATAGAATTCCTTTGTCAGATATGTGATTTACAAATATTTTCTCTAAGTCTATGATTTGTCTTTTCACTGTCTTTCAAAACACATGTTTTTAAATTCTGATAATGTCCACTTTATTATTATAAAAAAATTAATTTTGAAATAATTTAAGACTTACAGAAGCAGTACCTTTCACCATCGTTCAAGAGATAACATCTTACATGACCATAGTACATTTTCAAAACCATAAATTAACACCGGTACATTAATTTTAACTAAACTACATACCCAACTTGAATTTCACTAGTTTTCACGTAGACTCATTTGAATGTATTTTTGCAAAATATTTTTTCCAAGTGTAGAATTCTAGGCTGACACCTTTTCTTACTATATTTTAAAGATACTGCTACACTTGTCTTCTGGCTTGTATTATTTTCAGTGAGAAATCTGCTATCTATATAATTCGCTCTCAGTTATCTGCAGGGGATTGGTTTCAGGACAACATCCCCCTCACCACCACCCCCCCACAGATATCAAAATCCAACAGGTTCAAGTCCCTTATATAAAATGGTGCATTATTTGCTTATAACCTAAGCACATCCTCTTGAATACTTTAAATCATCTGTAGACTACTTTTAATACCCAATGCAATGTAAATGCTACATAGTTTTTATATTGTATTTTTTATGTGTTATTTTTATTGTTGTATTGATTTTTTTATTGTGTTTTTTAAAATTTTCACTTTGTCATCAGCTGACTCTGAGAATGTGGAACTACAGATATGGAGGGCGACTATCTTTGTTACTTAAAAATGGGTCTTTGTTATAGGGCTGCTTCTTTGATGTGCCTTGTGGTGTAGTTTTCCTCATGTTTTTTGTTTGTGATTCATTGGGCTCCTTAAATTTGTGGGTTTATAGTTTCATCAAACTTGGAAACTGTCTGTCTATTATTTCTTAAAATATTTTTTCTGTTCTTCCCACTGGCCCCACTACAGGAACTCCAATCACAAGTATATGAGGCTGCTTGATGTTACTCCACGGTTCACTTTTTCTCAATATGTGGTTTTCCCATAGTTTCTATTGCTATGCCTTCAACTTCACTAATCTTTTCTTCTGCAATGTCTAATCTGCCCTTAATCTCATCCAATGTATTTTTCATTTCAGACATCGTCATTATAAACTCTGGAAGTCTGATTTGGAGTTTTCTATCTCTCCCTTAACATGGTTAATCTTTCCTCCAGCTTTCTAAATGTATGGAATACAGTTATAATAAATGTTTTGATGTTTTTACTTTATTTTTATTATATTATTATTATTATTTTGTACAGACAGTGTCTCACTCTGTTGCCAAGGCTAACCTCAAACTCCTGGCCTCAAGCAATCCTCCTGCCTCGGCCACCCAAAGTGCTGGGATTATAGACATGAGCCACCATGCCTGGCCTTGATGTTCTCATATACTATTTGTGTCATTTCTGGGTTAGTTTTGACTGATTACATCTTCTCTTTATGGGACTTACTTTCCTACTCCACTGTGACTGGTAACTTTTTATTAGACTGTGACTTTTATCTTGCTGGGTGCTGAATATTTCTGTATTCCTATACATACTCTTGACCTTTGTTCTCCATTGTAATTAAACTGCTTAAAAATTAGTTTGATCCTTTCAAGTCTTGCTTTTAAGCTTTGTTAGAAAGGACCAGTGAAGCATTTATTCTAAGGCTAATTTGGCCCCATTACTGAGACAAATGCCTTGCTGTTTACTCTACTTCATGCTTCATCAATTATGAAGTTTTCCACATTGGAAGGTGAGAACAGGAACTCTCTCAGGCCTTGTGTGAGCTCTGAGAATCGTGTCCTGTGATCTTTTCAGGAATTTCTTTTTCCAATTCCAGTAGACTCTTCATTCACATTCTCTGGAAAGTACTCAGCTAAAGACTTAGGGGGATCCCTTTACAAATCTCCAGAGTTCTCTCTGTATGTAAGCTCTCTCTTCTTCCATACATTTTCTCATAAACTATAGCCACCTTAGCTACTGTGCACTTCCAGTTCATCTCCTCAATTAAGACAGATCACCAGGCTCCACCTGAGGTCTCTCTACTTGCACCAGATCTTGAAATTCTCCTGAGGTAGTAAGCTGGAGTCTTTCACTGTCTGATATCACACGTCTTAAAAACTGTTGTTTCACATATTTTATTCTGTTTTTTAGCTGTTTGTAAAGAAAAGGTAAGCCCAATCCCTGGTTTTCCACCTTGGTCACAGATGAATTTAGTAGTGATGTTTTCGAAACATTAAGAAATTATTTGACCTGGAGTTAACACTATATAAAATAAGCAAACTCTTTTTGGTTAGATCAGACACCCACTAGAGAGATGCTTTTCAACTAATACTTCAAACAACTTGTGAGCAATTCAATCTACATCCTTATAAAGTTGGTTTTTCTTTCCAAGTTTTGTTGTGCTTTCCTGTATAATTTCTTTCCTAAACAGATAAATTATGTGACAGTTCAACCTATCATTTTGATAATGCAGACCATATTTGAAGCATCAAATCAATGGAGTCTATCCTACCTCATAAATATTTCTCAAACTCAACTACTTCTACTCATGACACTCACTGCCAGTGCCCTACTCTGATCACCACCATCTCTATCTACGTTTACTGCAACATCATCCAATCGACTACCCTGACTCTGGGCTTTTTCAACTCCAGTTCATCTTCCACAATTCGTCCACCAAAAGAGAAAGACAGAAAAAGAGAAAGCAGAAAAACAGGATGAAGACGGGAAAGAGAGAAGAAACAGAAAAAGAAGTAAAGTTTTGTTTGATGGCTTTATTGCTGAAATCAAATTAGACTGACCAGGTCAATTCTCCACTGTCTTTGGCTGAAGTAAGCCAATTTTATATATATATACACACACACACACGTATATATATGTATATTTATACATAAATATATATATGTAGCATATACATATATATATATAACAGGAGATAAAATACTGATGTTAATCCTTTTTATCTACTTTTTTCCAAAACCAGAGGCTCTAATCTTCATCGTCACCACTTTTCTTCCCTCTTTGGGGTGACAAAGGAGCACAGTTGGGACTAATTTAAAAGATTGGTGCCCAAAGTAAGAATGTAAGTATGCGCGGTGGCTCACGCCTATAATCCTAGCTCTCTGGGAGACCGAGGCGGGCGGATTGTTTGAGCTCAGGAGTTCGAAACCAGCCTGAGCACGAGCGAGACCCCGTCTCTACTAAAATTAGAAAGAAATTAATTGGACAACTAAAAATATATAGAAAAAATTAGCCGGACATGGTGGCGCATGCCTGTAGTCCCA